>BSBK01008273.1:0-7500 GCA_027943335.1 Chamaecyparis obtusa | reverse complement strand
GGTTTGGGTTTAGATTGAAATTTCAATATATCTTAGTTGATATGCAATAATACCTTAGAGTGATCAAATATCTTAAATAGATGAAGCTTGGTGATTTTACTAGCATGGGAGATAAATGATTTTTTAAGCAAAGATTCATATTTTCTTGGTATGAATGGTACAGTAATGGTTAAATTACTTCTTAGTTGTGACAAGTAATGTGGTAAAAAGATATTACAAATTAATGATATTTGATGTAGTTGTGGTTCAACTTAGTTGTATTGTTGGTTATTTGACATTATGATAGATATGAGGATGATAATTTGAATTAAATAAATTGTATGATGCAAAATGTGTTTCTTTGTGGATCAAGGAATCAGATGAGCTATTTATTTTATAAAATATAGAGTATGCATAAATTCATGTTTCTTTGGTTATGTATATAATATATTCTACTAAATACTGTAATTGAGTGTGGTCTGAGCACAACCTAAAAGAAATCAATAGGGTGGAAACAATCTTCGTATAGTATGGATTCACTTGATTAGTTCACCTTACCCAACTTGTATGGCTAAGTTATTGACATTATGATGCATGTGCCATGATAGGTCCCTAAACTATCTTGACGTGAATAGAAAGTATTTCAAATTTATTGATATATTAATAGCAATTGGGAAGAAAGAGACGCTAATAATGAAGCACAAGACTAATTTGTCCAAAAGGACAAAAATGAAAGATGCAGATCATGGTAAGGTCTAACATCCTTTCTCATTTACTGTGAATAAGTGTGGCCAATCATCTAAGGTACACAAAATTAATCATAACACTATGAAGGTTAAAATTCAGTTGGCGAGTTATGGCATTCAATGAACCATCATAAAGAGAGGTATAATGATAATAAGCTAATATAAGTTCATATTTTTTATATTTAAAATATAAATATAGAACATACCTAATTCATTCCATTAAATTGTAGTCTAATAACTTCTTGTATGGCTAATTATAAATGTAGTTATCTTAATTATTTATTTTAGATATCACATTTTTTTGTAATCATTTTTTTTCTACGAGTTTCTATTGATATAGAAAAATTTATCAATACAAATATTTATTAGGATATAATTTAATAGAATGAGTGAAGTATATAATATAATCATATTAACATAACAGTATTTAATATTGTTCTATATTTATATTTTAAATATAAAATTATAATTATCTTAATAATTTATTTTAGCTATTACATTTTCTTATAATTATTCTCTTTTGATACTTTCTATAGATGCACACTCTAACTTTGCGCACTTGTAGAGTCTAAAACTATACGTCAGATTTTGACGTTTTTTGTTGTTGTCTTTGTATGTGTGTTGACACCTTAAAAAAATATTCTTGGCTTTGGGTATTAACAAAACTCCTTGTAGAGATCATCAAGCATTGAATGGTCAAAAAGTGGTCATTTCAAATTGCTGCCCAATACCCACTCAAAAACACACCAATAACTGTTCACCAATCAAAAAAGTCAATACTTGTGGTTAAATGTCCTAGTAGTTGTACCACAAATGTCCCAATAGTGATAGGCTATCAATGTACATGTATGATCATTTTTATGACTCCCTTAAAATTAGTAATTGAAGGTCAAATGTGCAATTATTATGATCATTTTATGACTCCCTTAAAATTAGTAATTGGAAGTCAAATGTGCAATTATTAGAATGACATTGATTACAGATACTCTTCCCCTAATAAAATTGACAAAACAAAACTTTTATAACTGCCTTTGATGTACATTAAAGAAATTAAAATCAAAGGCAATTTCCTCCTTCATAGAACTAAAAGAAAAAGATGTTGGTAAAATTGTAACTATATTATACATACATACGAAGATCAAAGTGAACCATAGTGTGTCTCTTTGGTAACAAAATAAAACTAGTGGTATTAACAAAATGAATTAAATAACAAGAGTGAGAGGACAGAGATAAGGTTGTCTAGATCAGCAGTTGGAATGTTAAGACACCTGGCAGTCAACGGCCATTAATTGGAGACGACATGACTGCAGGAACTAAATTTAATTGCAAGGGGTGGATATATTCAATTCAAATCTAGGCTTAAGTCAATATTTCTGATAAGGTTTGTCAGCATATACCATGCCGTCCACATGGTCTAGCAATATCTTCAGCCATCCCATGCTGCTCCACACTACTTTCTCTAAATTGCCCACCTAACTACAGCTCTTGGAGATGCATCAAATTTAATACAGCACAACTTTTGTAGAGATCGTCTGTATTCATCCATAAATGAGATAAATAAATAGTGTTTGCAGAATAATGAATAGGTATGGGTGCCTTCAAATTGGGCAGAGAGCCTTGTCTAGAAGAGACGATAATTGGTGAGGGTAATTATGAGACTGGTAGATGGACATTGAAAAAAGAAAGTAGAGGGATAGATTGTGAAATTGCTATCAGTATTCAATTGTGTAGTTTTTGAGTCAAACTCATTGACCTATGTTTTGTGAGTAGTGGTAAGAAACCGTTTCTTATGAGAATGAAATGAACACTTAGCACTCATTGCATCTAGGTAATGCTCATAGTGGTGAAGCATGAGGATTTCTCAGGAGGGCACCATCCCAATACTACTCCAGCTCAAGCACGCTTAACCACAGAGACTTCTCCAACTCAAACACGCTTAATCACAAAGACTATTCCAGCTCAAGCACACTTAACAACACAGTTTCCTCCAAGGTTAAACTTACTTTGCTTGCAAAACCTTCAACAAGTGTTGTGCCTTTTGAACCATTCATTATACAGCCCCTTAAGCTCATTAATTGATAAATAGGAGGGAAAGACATTGATTGTAAAAGGTAGAAAAAAGTACCTTTAGTCTTCAAGAGCCAACTTCGGCATTCAAAAGGGATGGCTGGAACTCCTAAAGATTAAGGAATTGAACTTTACAGCCACCAATTGCATTTGGGTGAAGATTTCTAAAACCTTTTCGACAATTTCACTTTGTGGGAGAGTCTTATAATGACCATTGCAATTTTCCCGCTAAATCCATTTTTATGTTTTTTTTTTCTTACTAGCAAGCAAATAGACTGCAAGTGGGAGAAAACAAATTATACACTAGTAGAAGCTATACCGCCATATTAGAAATTGAGTATGTAAGCTTTAAAGGTAATCCATGCAAGGAGTAGTCAAATTGTTCCTTGAGTCAAAAAGAATAATAAAGTGAAGGGTTCATATATGTTTATGGATATGCACCTTCCAATTATATATATGTATATATATATACACAGTATATATATAAGTCCCATGCTGATTTCCATGATTAGCGATACTTTAATACTTGCCCAAAAAATTCATGACATATATTTTAAAGAAAAAGAAAAGTAAAATGGAAAGAAAGTTCATACAAAAGTTCCTGTATAGTCCCCATATGCATATTCCTTACAACAACAAAGATGTTATTGATTTGAACCAAAAAGTACAAAACATAATGAAGTAGATGATCAATTGCTTGTTGCTGTAGGAGTTGGGTTCATAGTTGTGGTATCAATATCTAAACACGTTCTAATGGTTGTAATAACAATTGTTGATTTAATAGCTACTTTTGTTAATTAATGCCCACACTTGTTAGTTTAATGTCTAATTATTTTTACAATGTTGCACCAATTAGTCATGACTTCAAAATTGTTATTGCTATGATGACTACTCATAATTGAATGAAATGTACCTTTAGTTGTAAAAAGCAACCAATCATGTGATGCCACATCAGTTGTACGGGTATCCTTTTTGCATGACCATTGGTCTCACCATTTTTTGGGCTGTTTTGGACACCTTGACAAAAAGCATGCTGATGTGGCATCATATTTGATGATGTGGCCCTGAAACCTTAGTTATCAGAAGGGAACTTGCCAAGTAAGTTACTCCTAAAAAATTGAAAGTGATTTGAAATTTTCACGTAAGATTTTTAGAAGCACAAAATTAATGTGCTCAACTACTAGATACTCTCTAACCATGTAACACATCCAAAAATTTAAGATTTAAGAAATGCACAACTTTGAATTTGTACAAAATCTAAAGATTAGCCACTTTTCATGATTCCAATGAGGATTATTTTTTCCCTTGGAAATTGCTCCCAATCTCATAATTTTAGTTGAGTTTTATTTCATTAAAAACTAATTATGTTCTCTCATATCAAGTCATAAGTTCTTTGGTTTGTCCTAAGACTATTTTTGTATATATCATTTCCACTAAAACTCAGTAAATAGAACAAACCAATTGTTTCTTTGTTTCTTATAGGTTTGTTTGATTGTATTTCTGTAAGATTTTAGGGTGCTTGTTTTTTGTTCTTTATATTGTGCTTTCTTTGTTTTTCTTCTTTTCTTTACTTTTTTATTTGCTTGTTCCTTTCCATTTCTTTGCCTTTCTCTTTCTTGTTTAATTTTGTATTTTCTTAGCTCTATTTTGTCTCTTTTGTCATGTTTTTTTGTTCTTTTACTTTTATCCTTTTTCTTTATTTTTTCTATTTTTATTTTCATTTTCAATTTTTTGGTTTCTATTTCATAAGTCTTTTACCCCCCTCTCTCTAAATATATAATACACACACTTATATTTTTCTTACTTTATTCTTTCGCATTTTTATATACCTTTTCTTTTAATTATTATTAGTAATATTATTATTATTATTATCATTTATTTATTTATTTAATTTATTATTATTTTTCTTTTATTTTCTTTTTGAGAGTGCTTTTTCTCTTGTTCTTTTCTTTTCTTTTGACTTCTCTCGTGTTGCATTGGATCATTGAGTATGATTCGACATGTTTGATGGTAAAAAACTTATATACAATCATTTTCAAAGAATTTTTGAGAGATTATCATAAATTGTACTGCAACTGAATCAAAATTATTTATTTTATAGTGAAAAAAACCATAAATGTTGTTGCTACCAAATCTACTTAGTCTAGAGGAGTATTATTAACCAACATAGTCCCCACCAAATACAAAATAGAACGAGCTTGAAAAAGCAAAGAAAATGTCGAAAGTATGCTTATGAAATAAATAAATAAATAGTGTAATATAGATGTAGTTGTTGGTAGGAGTTTTGGTTGATACGCACGCACAGTCTCTGCCCACCAATTGTCCCTCGACCTAGTCCTTCAGTCGTCGGTCTTTTTACTGATAAAATTTCTGTTGGGTTTGTTTTGTCAGGTGAGATTTGACAGTTTCCGGCAGAAGTCCTCGGCTAATTAATGGTAATCATATATTATTTTCATTATTTTAATATGATTGTAGTTGAATTGGTTTTTTAAATGTATATGGCTTGGAATGTTGAGAACAGAGTGAATGAAAGAATACTAGGGGAGAGGACCTAGTAGTTGAACACATTCCCATAGTTGTGATAGTAGTTCTTAACTAATACCCATAGTTGTTGATTTAATATCCAATATTTTTGGACAACATTGTACCAATGGTTGTGACTTTAAAGTTGTTTTTGCTAATCATGACTACCCATAATTGAATGAAATGTACCCTTTGTTCTAAAAATCAACCAATAGTGTGATGCACATCAGCTGCACAACTATTGGGGTACCTAATTCACTATGATTGGTCTCACTTTTTTTTTTGGGCTGTTTTTGGACACCTGGCAAAAAGCATGCTGAAGTGGCATCATATTTGATGATGTGGCTCTGAAACCTTAGTTATAAGCAGGAGACTCGCCAAGTAAGCTACTGTAAAAAAATGGGAGTGATTTGAAATTTCCACGTAGGTTTTTGAGAAGCCCGAAGTTAGGGTGCACAACTACTGGGTCCTCTCCCCTATAATGCAGTGACAAATTTTTTTTATGGACGGTGAACCCATTAGTCTTATTTTCCCTGCTCTGTAGAGCGTTATGATTAGCAATCTACCATGGTAATATTGGAATTAGGGAATATGTCTTGTACCAATAGAGGTCTAGTTTATTTCTAATTTTACAAATAGTAGTAGCACCTTAAATTCATTTGACTATGTGAGTAAGATATATAATATAATATTTAACTCCTTGAACAATTATTGTGTAGAAGATTGCTCAAATTAATCTTTGTGATGTGTTACTAGAGCTATGATATTGGCATAGCTATCAAATTGTCTTCATTATTTTTTAAAAAAATTTACAGGTACTTATATTTGATTTAGCATGATTGACCTTGTTAACATTATGCTAGACTTCAATTATTTGAATGAAGTGAAGCTAGCAAGAGTTGGGTTGCATAGTATACTCTTAACATTTGTTTTTGTCCCTATTTCACCTATGTGGATGGCAACTAGTGAGAAAATTGTCTAGGGAACTAGACATTAGAAAGGGTTGCATACACACTCCCATACTTCATACAATATGGATTTAAATTGAAAAGTTGAACCCACCAAGTCTTTGTGATTGACATAGGCAAGGCATAGTGATGAGACCCTTAGACTTAGGTCTAGCCCTTAGGACTTGTCCTTTCAAAATTTAAATGAAATTATTTTACTCCTCCTCAATGTTATGTGCAATCTACCCCTCTCACTCTAATTAAAATTTAACCACCTTTTTGGGATTCATCTAGCTAAGATATTTGTGTATGTTATCCTTGTGGTCATTTCTCTAACTTTCAATGGATCTTATGTCATGCATCTAGTTGTGTAAGCTTGTATGCAGGTAAAGGCGCTAGGAGTAAAGGTGAGTAAAATATAGAAATAGGAAAGAGAAACTTATGAATGCAATGAAATTTATGTAAATTATTTGAATATTGTAATAAACTATCATTCTAAGAAGGTACATTATTATCTTAGAATCTAGTTATATGGTATAGCAAGTAGGATCATTCTTCATTCTTGCAATTAATGTATTATGTTAATGTTTAATTTTTTTTTTACAAAATAGTTAGTTTAGAGTGGGATACCAAGATTGTGTTGTGCCCATTTACGATGGTAATTTTGGGAATTACATTCCCTTGGCTTGGGAATATTGTTCCAAAGACCCACTAGGACAACCATACAAGAATATTTTTTGAATGTGAAGTATTGAGTTTGTATGGAAGCCTCAACTCACTATTAGCCTTAATATTTCCTACCTTAATATCTCCCCTCTCGCTCTCCCTCTCTCTCTTCATACCTCTACTTCACTCCCTTGACCCTACCCTTATTTGTAAATCTCTGTGTGTGCGTGTGTATATTCAATGATATTTATAACTATCTCTCCCCTCATCCTTCCCTTATCTATCTACCTCTCTTTATCTCATTATTCCTCTATCCCCAATATCTAGACATATCTTTCTATCTATCTCTCACCACACGTCAGTCCATTATCCTCTCTCTCTCTCTCTCTCTCTCACACACACACACACACACACACACACACACAAACACACACACACACACACACCTCTCCCCTCTCTACCTCAAACACTCACTCTCTCCTTCCCTCTCATCTCAATCTCTCCTTGCTCCTCCTCCATCCCTTGCTTCTTCCCTTCCTAATTCTCTCCATCTCACCTCTATACATATGCCC